>CM046963.1:0-15000 GCA_025698475.1 Gossypium anomalum | reverse complement strand
GGGTTTAGAGTTTAGGGTTTTTTAGGTTTTAGGGTTTTTAGGGTTTAGGGTTTAGGGTTTAGGGTTTTAGGGTTTTAGTTTTTTAGGGTTTAGGGTTTTAGGGTTTTTTAGGTTTTAGGGTTTAGGGTTTTTAGGGTTTTAGGAGTTTTAGGGTTTTTTTAGGGTTTAGGGTTTAGGGTTTTTAGGGTTTTAGGGTTTTAGGGTTTAGGGTTTTAGGGTTTTAGGGTTTTAGGGTTTTAGGGTTTAGGGTTTAGGGTTTAGGGTTTTAGGGTTTTAGGGTTTAGGGTTTAGGGTTTTAGGGTTTAGGGTTTTAGGGTTTTAGGGTTTAGGGTTTTAGGGTTTAGGGTTTTAGGGTTTTAGGGTTTTAGGGTTTAGGAGTTTAGGGTTTTAGGAGTTTAGGGTTTTAGGGTTTAGGGTTTAGGGTTTAGGAGTTTAGGGTTTTAGGGTTTAGGGTTTAGGGTTTAGGGTTTAAAGTAGGGTTTAGGGTTTTAGGGTTTAGGGTTTAGGGTTTTAGGGTTTTTTAGGGTTTAGGGTTTTTAGGGTTTTAGGGTTTAGGGTTTTAGGGTTTAGGGTTTTTTAGGGTTTAGGGTTTTTAGGGTTTTTAGGTTTAGGGTTTAGGGTTTTGGGGTTTTTAGGGTTTTTAAGTTTTAGGGTTTAGGGTTTAGGGTTTAGGGTTTAGGGTTTAGGGTTTAGGGTTTAGGGTTTAGGGTTTTAGGGTTTAGGGTTTTAGGGTTTTAGGGTTTAGGGTTTTGGGGTTTAGGGTTTAGTTTAGGGTTTAGGGTTTTAGGGTTTAAGGGGTTTTTTAGGGTTTAGGGTTTTAGGGTTTAGGGTTTTGAGTTTTAGGGTTTTAGGGTTTAGGGTTTAGGGTTTAGGGTTTAGGGTTTTAGGGTTTTTTTTAAAGTTTAGGGTTTTAGGGTTTAGGGTTTAGGGTTTAAATTTAGGGTTTAAATTTAAAATTTAAAATTTTTCAGGGTTTAAATTTTTTAAATTTAAATTTAAAATTTAAAATTTTAAATTTTTTTTAAGTTTTAAAATTAGGGTTTAAAATTTAGGGTTTAGGGTTTAAAATTTAAATTTAAAATTTAAAATTTAAATTTAAAATTTAGGGTTTAGGGTTTTTAGGGTTTAGGGTTTTAGGGTTTAGGGTTTTTAAAGTTTAGGGTTTAAAATTTTTTAGGGTTTAGGGTTTAGGGTTTAGGGTTTAAAATTTAATTTTAGGGTTTAGGGTTTAGTTTAGGGTTTAGGGTTTAGGGTTTAAAGTTTAGGGTTTTAGGGTTTTTTAGGGTTTAGGGTTTAGGGTTTTAGGGTTTAGGGTTTTTTAGGGTTTAGGAGTTTTAGGGTTTTAGGGTTTAGGGTTTAGGGTTTAGGAGTTTAGGGTTTTTTAGGGTTTTAGGGTTTAGGGTTTTTTGGGTTTTAGGGTTTAGGGTTTTAGGGTTTAGGAGTTTAGGGTTTAGGGTTTTAGGGTTTAGGGTTTAGGGTTTAGGGTTTTAGGGTTTAGGGTTTAGGGTTTAGGGTTTAGGGTTTAGGGTTTTTGGGTTTAGGGTTTAGGAGTTTTAGGGTTTAGGGTTTTAGGGTTTAGGGTTTTAGGGTTTTAGGGTTTAGGGTTTAGGGTTTAGGGTTTAGGGTTTAGGGTTTAGGGTTTGAGGGTTTAGGGTTTGGGGTTTAGGGTTTTAGGGTTTTAGGGTTTAGGGTTTAGGGTTTTGGGTTTAGGGTTTTTAGGGTTTAGGGTTTAGGGTTTTAGGGTTTTTAGGAGTTTAGGGTTTAGGGTTTAGGGTTTTAGGGTTTTTTAGGAGTTTTTAGGGTTTTAGGGTTTTAGGGTTTTAGGGTTTAGGGTTTTAGGGTTTAGGGTTTAGGGTTTAGGGTTTAGGGTTTAGGGTTTTTAGGGTTTAGAGTTTAGGGTTTAGGGTTTAGGGTTTAGGGTTTTAGGTTTTTAGAGTTTTAGGGTTTAGGGTTTAGGGTTTAGGGTTTAGGGTTTTAGGGTTTAGGGTTTAGGGTTTTAGGGTTTAGGGTTTAGGGTTTTAGGTTTTAGGGTTTTAGGGTTTAGGGTTTAAGTTTTTTAGGTTTAGGTTTTAGGGTTTAGGGTTTGGAGGGTTAGGGTTTTAGGGTTTAGGGTTTAGGGTTTTAGGGTTTTTAGGGTTTAGGGTTTAGGGTTTAGGGTTTTAGGGTTTAGGTTTAGGGTTTAGGGTTTAGGGTTTAGGGTTTTAGGGTTTAGGGTTTTAGGGTTTAGGGTTTTAGGGTTTTTAGGGTTTGAGGGTTTTAGGGTTTTAGGGTTTAGGGTTTTTAGGGTTTAGGGTTTTAGGGTTTTGGGGTTTGGGTTTAGGGTTTAGAGTTTAGGGTTTAGGGTTTAGGGTTTAGGGTTTAGGGTTTAGGGTTTAGGGTTTTAGGGTTTTAGGGTTTAGAGTTTAGGGTTTAGGGTTTTTAGGGTTTAGGGTTTAGGGTTTTTAGGGTTTAGGGTTTAGGGGTTTTAGGGTTTTAGGGTTTAGGGGTTTAGGGTTTAGGGTTTAGGGTTTAGGGTTTAGGGTTTAG
This sequence comes from Gossypium anomalum, assembly GCA_025698475.1. NCBI lineage: Eukaryota > Viridiplantae > Streptophyta > Magnoliopsida > Malvales > Malvaceae > Gossypium > Gossypium anomalum. Next base: position 12,474 of record CM046963.1, on the reverse strand, counting down.
GGTTTAGGGTTAGGGTTTAGGGTTTAGGGTTTAGGGTTTTAGGAGTTTAGGGTTTTAGGGTTTAGGGTTTGAGTTTAGGGTTTAGGGTTTAGGGTTTTTAGGGTTTTAGGGTTTAGGGTTTTGAGGTTTTAGGGTTTTAGGGTTTTTTAGGGTTTTAGGGTTTAGGGTTTTTAGGGTTTAGGGTTTAGGGTTTTAGGGTTTAGGGTTTTAGGGTTTAGAGGGTTTAGGGTTTTAGGGTTTAGGGTTTAGGGTTTAGGGTTTAGGGTTTAGGGTTTTTAGGGTTTAGGGTTTAGGGTTTTAGGGTTTAGGGTTTTAGGGTTTAGGGTTTTAGGGTTTAGGGTTTAGGGTTTAGGGTTTAGGGTTTTAGGGTTTAGGGTTTAGGGTTTAGGGTTTTAGGGTTTAGGGTTTAGGGTTTTAGGGTTTAGGGTTTTAGGGTTTAGGGTTTAGGGTTTAGGGTTTAGGGTTTAGGGTTTAGGGTTTAGGGTTTTAGGGTTTTAGGGTTTAGGGTTTTAGGGTTTAGGGTTTAGGGTTTAGGGTTTAGGGTTTTAGGGTTTTAGGGTTTTAGGGTTTAGGGTTTTAGGGTTTAGGGTTTAGGGTTTAGGGTTTTAGGGTTTAGGGTTTTAGGGTTTTGGGGTTTAGGGTTTAGGGTTTTGAGGTTTTAGGGTTTTAGGGTTTAGGGTTTTAGGGTTTTAGGTTTAGGGTTTTTTTAGGGTTTTAGGGTTTAGGAGTTTAGGGTTTAGGGTTTTTAGGGTTTAGGGTTTAGGGTTTAGGGTTTTAGGGTTTAGGGTTTAGGGGTTTTTAGGGTTTAGGGTTTAGGGTTTTAGGGTTTTAAGGGTTTAGGGTTTTAGGGTTTAGGGTTTTTAGGGTTTAGGGTTTTAGGGTTTAGGGGTTTTAGGGTTTAGGGTTTTTAGGGTTTGAGGTTTAGGGTTTTAGGGTTTTAGGGTTTAGGGTTTTAGGGTTTAGGTTTTTAGGGTTTAGGGTTTAGGGTTTTTAGGGTTTAGGGTTTAGGGTTTTAGGGTTTTAGGGTTTAGGGTTTAGGGTTTGGAGTTTAGGGTTTTAGGGTTTAGGGTTTAGGGGTTTTAGGGGTTTAGGAGTTTAGGGTTTAGGGTTTAGGGTTTTTAGTTTTTAGGGTTTAGGGGTTTAGGGTTTAGGGTTTAAAGTTTGGGTTTAGGTTTTTAGGTTTAGGGTTTAGGGTTTAGGGTTTAGGGTTTAGGGTTTAGGGTTTAGGGTTTTAGGGTTTAGGGTTTTAGGGTTTAGGGTTTAGGGTTTTAGGGTTTTAGGGTTTAGGGTTTAGGGTTTAGGGTTTAGGGTTTTAGGGTTTAGGGTTTTAGGGTTTAGGGTTTTAGGGTTTTAGGGTTTAGGGTTTAGGGTTTAGGGTTTAGGGTTTTAGGGTTTAGGAGTTTAGGGTTTAGGGTTTTTAGGGTTTTAGGGTTTTTAGTTTTTAGGGTTTTTAGGGTTTTAGGGTTTTAGGGTTTTTAGGGTTTTTAGGGTTTAGGGTTTTTAGGGTTTAGGGGTTTTAGGGTTTAGGGTTTAGGGTTTAGGGTTTTAGGGTTTTAGGGTTTAGGGTTTGAGGTTTAGGGTTTAGGGTTTTAGGGTTTAGGGTTTAGGGTTTAGGGTTTTAGGGTTTTAGGGTTTTAGGGTTTTAGGGTTTAGGGTTTTAGGGTTTAGGGTTTAGGGTTTTAGGGTTTAGGGTTTTAGGGTTTTGGGTTTTGGGTTTAGGGTTTAGGGTTTAGGGTTTAGGGTTTAGGGTTTAGGGTTTAGGGTTTAGGGTTTAGGGTTTAGGGTTTAGGGTTTTAGGGTTTAGGGTTTTAGGTTTTAGGGTTTTAGGGTTTTAGGGTTTAGGGTTTAGGGTTTAGGGTTTTAGGTTTTAGGGGTTTAGGGTTTTAGGGTTTAGGGTTTAGGGTTTTAGGGTTTAGGGTTTTAGGGTTTAGGGTTTTAGGGTTTAGGGTTTTAGGGTTTAGGGTTTTAGGGTTTAGGGTTTAGGGTTTTAGGGTTTAGGGTTTTTAAGTTTAGGGTTTTAGGGTTTTAGGGTTTTAGGGTTTTAGGGTTTAGGGTTTAGGGGTTTAGGGTTTAGGGTTTAGGGTTTAGGGTTTTAGGGTTTAGGGTTTTAGGGTTTAGGGTTTTAGGGTTTAGGGTTTTTTTAGGGTTTAGGGTTTAGGGTTTTAGGGTTTAGGGTTTAGGGTTTAGGGTTTAGGGTTTAGGGTTTAGGGTTTTAGGGTTTTAGGGTTTAGGGTTTTTAGGGTTTAGGGTTTAGGAGTTTAGGGTTTAGGGTTTTAGGGTTTAGGGTTTTAGGGTTTAGGGTTTAGGGTTTAGGGTTTTAGGGTTTAGGGTTTAGGGTTTAGGGTTTAGGGTTTAGGGTTTTAGGGTTTTTAGGGTTTGGGTTTGGGTTTTAGGGTTTTAGGGTTTTTAGGGATTTTTTAGGAGTTTTGGGTTTAGGGTTTTAGGGTTTAGGGTTTAGGGTTTAGAGTTTTAGGGTTTAGGGTTTAGGGTTTTGGGGTTTAGGGTTTAGGGTTTTAGGGTTTTAGGGTTTTAGGGTTTAGGGTTTAGGGTTTAGGGTTTAGGGTTTAGGGTTTTAGGGTTTAGGGTTTTTAGGGTTTAGGGGAGTTTAGGGTTTTAGGGTTTAGGGTTTAGGGTTTTAGGGGTTTAGGGTTTAGGGTTTTAGGGTTTAGGGTTTAGGGTTTTAGGGTTTTAGGGTTTTGGGTTTAGGGTTTTAGGGTTTAGGGTTTAGGGTTTTAGGGGTTTAGGGTTTTAGGGTTTAGGGTTTTTAGGGTTTAGGGTTTAGGGTTTTTAGGGTTTAGGGTTTAGAGTTTAGGGTTTTAGGTTTTAGGGTTTAGGGTTTTAGGGTTTAGGGTTTTAGGGTTTTAGGGTTTTAGGGTTTAGGGTTTTAGGGTTTAGGGTTTAGGGTTTTAGGGTTTTAGGGTTTAGGGTTTAGGGTTTAGGGTTTAGGGTTTAGGGTTTTTAGTTTTAGGGTTTAGGGTTTAGGAGTTTAGGGTTTTAGGGTTTAGGGTTTTAGGGTTTAGGGTTTAGGGTTTAGGGTTTTAGGGTTTTAGGAGTTTTAGGGTTTAGGGTTTTTAGGGTTTTAGGGTTTTAGGTTTTAGGGTTTAGGGTTTTAGGGATTTAGGGTTTTAGGGTTTAGGGTTTTTAGGGTTTAGGGTTTTAGGGTTTTTAGGGTTTTAGGGTTTTAGGTTTTAGGTTTTAGGGTTTTAGGGTTTAGGGTTTTTAGGGTTTTAGGGTTTAGGGTTTTAGGGTTTGGGTTTTAGGGTTTAGGGTTTAGGGTTTTTAGTTTAGGGTTTAGGGTTTTAGGGTTTAGGAGTTTAGGGTTTTAGGGTTTAGGGTTTAGGGTTTAGGGTTTTTAGAGTTTAGGGTTTAGGGTTTAGGGTTTAGGGTTTAGGGTTTTAGGGTTTAGGGTTTTAGGGTTTAGGGTTTTAGGGTTTAGGGTTTAGGGTTTAGGGTTTAGGGTTTAGGAGTTTAGGGTTTTAGGGTTTTAGGGTTTAGGGTTTTTAGGGTTTTAGGGTTTAGGGTTTAGGGTTTTAGGGTTTAGGGTTTAGGGTTTAGGGTTTTTAGAGTTTAGGGTTTTTTGGGTTTAGGGTTTAGGGTTTAGGGTTTAGGGTTTAGGTTTTAGGGTTTAGGGTTTAGGGTTTAGGGTTTAGGGTTTAGGTTTTAGGGTTTAGGGTTTAGGGGTTTTTAGGGTTTTAGGGTTTAGGGTTTTAGGGTTTAGGGTTTTAGGGTTTTTGAGGGTTTAGGGTTTAGGTTTAGGGTTTAGGGTTTAGGGTTTAGGGTTTTTAGGGTTTAGGGAGTTTAGGGTTTAGGGTTTAGGGTTTAGGGTTTAGGGTTTTTTGGGTTTAGGGTTTTAGGGTTTAGGGTTTTAGGGTTTAGAGTTTAGGGTTTAGGGTTTAGGGTTTAGGAGTTTAGGGTTTAGGGTTTAGGGTTTTAGGGTTTTAGGGTTTAGGGTTTAGGGTTTAGGGTTTAGGGTTTAGGGTTTTAGGTTTTAGGGTTTAGGGTTTTTAGGGTTTAGGGTTTTAGGGTTTTTTAGGGGGTTTAGGGTTTTAGGGTTTAGGGTTTAGGGTTTAGGGTTTAGGGTTTTAGGGTTTAGGGTTTAGGGTTTAGGGTTTAGGGTTTAGGGTTTTAGGGTTTAGGGTTTAGGGTTTAGGGTTTAGGGTTTAGGGTTTTAGGGTTAAGGTTTAGGGTTTAGGGTTTAGGGTTTAGGGTTTTAGGGAGTTTAGGGTTTAGGGTTTAGGGTTTTTAGTTTTTTAGGGTTTTAGGGTTTTTAGGGTTTAGGGTTTAGGGTTGGGTTTTAGGGTTTAGGGTTTTAGGGTTTTAGGGTTTTAGGGTTTTAGGGTTTAGGGTTTAGGGTTTAGGTTTAGTTTTTTAGGGTTTTTTAGGGTTTTAGGGTTTAGGGTTTTAGGGTTTTTAGGGTTTAGGGTTTTAGGGTTTAGGGTTTGGGTTTTTTAGGGTTTAGGGTTTTTAGGGTTTAGGGTTTTAGGGTTTTAGGGTTTTAGGGTTTAGGGTTTAGGGTTTTAGGGTTTAGGGTTTAGGGTTTTAGGGTTTAGAGGGTTTAGGGTTTAAGGGTTTAGGGTTTAGGGTTTTAGGGTTTGAGTTTAGGGTTTAGGGTTTTTAGGGTTTTGGGTTTAGGGTTTAGGGTTTAGGGTTTAGGGTTTAGGGTTTAGGGTTTAGGGTTTAGGGTTTAGGGTTTAGGGTTTAGGGTTTTAGGGTTTAGGGTTTAGGGTTTAGGGTTTAGGGTTTAGGGTTTAGGGTTTTAGGGTTTTAGGGTTTAGGGTTTTAGGGTTTTAAGGGTTTTAGGGTTTTAGGGTTTAGGGTTTTTAGGGTTTAGGGTTTAGGGTTTTAGGGTTTTAGGGTTTTAGGGTTTTAGGGTTTAGGGTTTAGGGTTTAGGGTTTTAGGGTTTAGGGTTTAGGGTTTAGGGTTTAGGGTTTTAGGGGTTTAGGGTTTTAGGGTTTAGGGTTTAGGGTTTAGGGTTTAGGGTTTTAGGGTTTAGGGTTTAGGGTTTAGGGTTTAGGGTTTAGGGTTTAGGGTTTTTAGGGTTTAGGGTTTTTTAGGGTTTAGGTTTTAGGGTTTTAGGGTTTAGGGTTTTAGGGTTTTAGGGTTTAGGGTTTTAGGGTTTTAGGGTTTAGGGTTTTAGGGTTTTAGGGTTTAGGGTTTTTAGGGTTTAGGGTTTTTAGGGGTTTAGGGTTTAGGGTTTGGGGTTTTGGGTTTAGGGTTTAGGGGTTTAGGGTTTAGGTTTAGTTTAGGGTTTAGGGTTTTTAGGGTTTTAGGGTTTAGGGTTTTAGGGTTTAGGGTTTAGGGTTTTAGGGTTTTAGGGTTTTAGGTTTAGGGTTTAGGGTTTAGGGTTTAGGGTTTAGGGTTTAGGGTTTAGGGTTTAGGGTTTTAAATTTTAGGGTTTTAGGGTTTAGGGTTTTAGGGTTTAGGAGTTTAGGGTTTAAAATTTTTAGGGTTTAGGGTTTTAAATTTAAAATTTAAATTTAGGGTTTAAATTTTTAGGGTTTAGGGTTTTTAGGGTTTTTTAGGGTTTTTAGGGTTTAGGGTTTAGGGTAAAATTTAAATTTAAAATTTAAAATTTAAAATTTAGGGTTTAGGGTTTTTAGGGTTTTAGGGTTTAGGGTTTAGGGTTTAGGGTTTAGGGTTTTTTAGGGTTTAGGGTTTAGGGTTTAGGGGTTTGGGGTTTAGGGTTTAGGGTTTAGGGTTTTAGGGTTTTTTAGGGTTTAGGGTTTAGGGTTTAGAGTTTAGGGTTTAGGGTTTAGGGTTTTAGGGTTTTAGGGTTTAGGGTTTAGGGTTTAGGGTTTAGGGTTAGGGTTTAGGGTTTAGGGTTTAGGGTTTTAGGGTTTTAGGAGTTTTAGGGTTTAGGAGTTTTAGGGTTTAGGGTTTAGGGTTTAGGGTTTAGGGTTTTAGGAGTTTAGGGTTTAGGGTTTTAGGGTTTAGGGTTTAGGGTTTAGGGTTTAGGGTTTTTAGGGTTTAGGGTTTAGGGTTTAGGGTTTAGGGTTTAGGGTTTAGGGTTTTTAGGGTTTAGGGTTTAGGGTTTAGGGTTTTAGGGTTTTAGGTTTGAGTTTAGGGTTTAGGGTTTAGGGTTTTTAGGGTTTAGGGTTTAGGGTTTAGGGTTTTTAGGGTTTTAGGTTTTAGGAGTTTTAGGGTTTAGGGTTTAGGTTTTAGGGTTTAGGGTTTTAGGGTTTAGGGGGTTTAGGGTTTTAGGGTTTAGGGTTTTAGGGTTTTAGGGTTTAGGGTTTAGGGTTTAGAGGGTTTAGGAGTTTAGGGTTTAGGGTTTAGGGTTTTAGGGTTTAGGGTTTAGGGTTTAAAGTTTAAAATTTAAAATTTAGGGTTTAGGGTTTTAGGGTTTAGGGTTTAAATTTTAGGGTTTAGGGTTTAAATTTAGGGTTTAAGTTTTAAAATTTAAAATTTAAAATTTAAGGGTTTAAAATTTAGGGTTTTTTAAATTTAAAATTTAAAATTTAAAATTTAAAATTTAAATTTTTTTCAAATTTAAAATTTAAAATTTAAGGATTTAAATTTAAATTTAAATTTTTTTTAAAATTAAATTTTAATTTAAAATTTAGGAGTTTAGGGTTTTAGGGTTTTAGGAGTTTAGGGTTTAGGGTTTAGGGTTTAGGGGGTTTAGGGTTTAGGGTTTTAGGGTTTAGGGTTTAGGGTTTAGGGTTTAGGGTTTTAGGGTTTAGGGTTTAGGGTTTAGGGTTTAGGGTTTAGGGTTTTAGGGTTTAGGGTTTAGGGTTTAGGGTTTAGGGTTTTAAGGGTTTAGGGTTTTAGGGTTTAGGGTTTATGGGTTAGGGTTTAGGGTTTTTTTTAGGGTTTAGGGTTTAGGGTTTAGGGTTTAGGGTTTTAGGGTTTAGGGTTTTGGGGTTTAGGGTTTAGGGTTTTGGGTTTAGGGTTTTGGGTTTTAGGGTTTAGGGTTTAGGGTTTTGGGTTTTTAGGGTTTAGGGTTTAGGGTTTAGGGTTTAGGGTTTAGGGTTTAGGGTTTAGGGTTTTAGGTTTTAGGGTTTAGGGTTTAGGGTTTAGGGTTTTAGGGTTTTAGGGTTTAGGGTTTAGGGTTTAGGGTTTAGGGTTTTAGGGTTTTAGGGTTTTAGGGTTTAGGGTTTTAGGGTTTTAGGGTTTTTAGGGTTTAGGGTTTTAGGGTTTTAGGTTTTAGGGTTTAGGGTTTAGGGTTTAGGGTTTTAGGAGTTTAGAGTTTAGGGTTTAGGGTTTAGGGTTTTTAGGGTTTAGGGTTTTTAGGGTTTAGGGTTTAGGGTTTTAGGGTTTAGGGTTTAGGGTTTAGGGTTTAGGGTTTAGGGTTTTAGGGTTTAGGGTTTTAGGGTTTAGGGTTTTTAGGGGGTTTAGGGTTTAGGGTTTTAGGGTTTTTAGGGTTTAGGGTTTAGGGTTTAGGGGGTTTTTAGGGTTTAGGAGTTTAGGGTTTAGGGTTTTAGGGTTTAGGGTTTAGGAGTTTTAGGGTTTAGGGTTTTAGGGTTTTAGGGTTTTAGAGTTTTAGGGTTTAGGGTTTAGGGTTTTAAGGGGTTTTAGGGTTTAGGGTTTAGGGTTTAGGGTTTTAGGGTTTTAGGGTTTAGGGTTTAGGGTTTAGGGTTTTTTAGGAGTTTAGGGTTTAGTTTTAAGTTTAGGGTTTTTGGGTTAAAAGTTTGGGGTTTGGGGTTTAGGGTTTGAGTTTAGGGTTTAAAGTTTGGGTTTAAGGGTTTAATTTAAATTTAAATTTAAAATTTTAATTTAAATTTAAATTTTAAATTTTAAAATTTAAAATTTAAAATTTAAAAGTTTAAAATTTAAAATTTAAAGATTTAAAATTTAAATTTAAAATTTAAAATTTAAATTTAAAATTTAAAATTTAAAATTTAAAATTTAAAATTTAAAATTTAAAATTTAAATTTAAAATTTAAAATTTAAAATTTAAATTAAAATTTAAAATTTAAAATTTAAATTTAAATTTAAAATTTAAAATTTAAATTTTTAAATTTAAAATTTAAAGTTTAAGGTTTAAAAGTTTAAATTTTAGGTTTAAATTTAGGATTTTAGGAGGGTTTAGGGTTTTAGGAGTTTAGGGTTTAGGGTTTAGGGTTTTAGGGTTTGGGGTTTTAGGGTTTTTAGGGTTTAGGGTTTAGGGTTTTAGGGTTTTAGGGTTTGGGGTTTAGGGTTTAGGGTTTTAGGGTTTGGGGTTTAGGGTTTAGGGTTTTGAGGTTTTTAGGGTTTTTAGGGTTTAGGGTTTAGGGTTTAGGGTTTTAGGGTTTAGGGTTTAGGGTTTTAGGGTTTAGGGTTTAGGTTTTAGGGTTTTAGGGTTTAGGGTTTTAGGGTTTGGTTTAGGGTTTAGGGTTTAGGGTTTAGGGTTTAGGGTTTAGGGTTTAGGGTTTAGGGTTTGGGGTTTAGGGTTTAGGGTTTTAGGGTTTAGGGTTTTAGGGTTTTAGGGTTTAGGGTTTAGGGTTTAGGGTTTTTAGGGTTTAGGGTTTTAGGGTTTAGGGTTTAGGGTTTGAGGTTTTAGGTTTTTTAGGGTTTAGGGTTTTAGGGTTTAGGGTTTTGAGGGTTTTTTAGGGTTTAGGGTTTAGGAGTTTAGGGTTTTAGGGTTTAGGGTTTAGGGTTTAGGGTTTTAGGGTTTAGGGTTTAGGAGTTTAGGGTTTTAGGGGATTTTAGGGTTTAGGGTTTAGGGTTTTAGGGTTTTTTAAAGTTTTAGGGTTTAGGGTTTAAGGGTTTTAAAATTTAGGGTTTAAATTTAAATTTTTAGGGTTTAGGGTTTTAGGGTTTAAAATTTAAAATTTTTTAAATTTAAAATTTAAATTTAGGGTTTTAGAGGTTTAGGAATTTTAAATTTAAGGGTTTAAATTTAAAATTTAAAATTTAAAATTTAAAATTAGGAGTTTAGGAGTTTTAAAATTTTAGGAGTTTAGGAGTTTAAGGGTTTTTAAATTTAGGGTTTTTTAGGGTTTAGGAGGTTTAGGGTTTGAGTTTTTAGGGTTTAGGGTTTAGGGTTTAGGAGTTTTAGGGTTTAGGGTTTTTTAGGGTTTTGAGTTTTAGGGTTTAGGGTTTAGGGTTTTAGGGTTTTTAGGGTTTAGGGAGTTTTTTTTAGGGTTTAGAGTTTTTAGGGTTTAGGGTTTAGGGTTTAGGGTTTTAGGGTTTTTGGGTTTTAGGGTTTAGGGTTTTAGGGTTTAGGGTTTAGGGTTTAGGGTTTTAGGGTTTAGGTTTTAGGAGTTTTAGGGTTTAGGGTTTAGGAGTTTTAGGTTTTTAGGAGTTTTAGGGTTTAGGGTTTAGGGTTTAGGGTTTTAGGGTTTTAGGGTTTAGGGTTTAGGGTTTTAGGGTTTAGGGGTTTGGGGTTTTAGGGTTTAGGGTTTAGGGTTTAGGGTTTTGGGGTTTAGGGTTTAGGGTTTTTAGGGTTTAGGGTTTAGGGTTTAGGGTTTTAGAGGTTTTTAGGAGTTTAGGGTTTAGGGTTTTAGGGTTTAGGGTTTAGGGTTTTAAGGTTTAGGGTTTAGGGTTTAAGGGTTTAGGGTTTAGGGTTTAAGGGTTTTAAGGGTTTAGGGTTTAGGAGTTTAGGGTTTAGGGTTTTGGGATTTAGGAGTTTTTAGGGTTTAGGGTTTTAGGGTTTTAGGGTTTAGGAGTTTAGGGTTTAGGAGTTTAGGGTTTTTAGGGTTTAGGGTTTTTTAGGGTTTAGGGTTTAGGAGTTTAGGGTTTAGGGTTTAGGGTTTAGGGTTTTAGGGTTTAGGAGTTTAGGTTTTAGGGTTTAGGGTTTAGGGTTTAGGGTTTAGGGTTTAGGGTTTTAGGTTTAGGGTTTGAGTTTTAGGGTTTTTAGGGTTTTAGGGTTTAGGGTTTGGGGTTTAGGGTTTAGGGTTTAGGGTTTTAGGGTTTGGGGTTTAGGGTTTAGGGTTTAGGGTTTTAAGGGTTTTAGGGTTTAGGGTTTTGGGGTTTTTTAGGGTTTAGGGTTTAGGGTTTTAGGGTTTAGGGTTTAGGGTTTGGGGTTTAGGGTTTAGGGTTTAGGGTTTTTAGGGTTTAGGGGTTTAGGGGTTTTTTAGGGTTTAGGGTTTTAGGAGTTTAGGTTTAAAGTTAGGGTTTTAGGGTTTTTAGGGTTTAAATTAGGTTTTAGGAGTTTAGGGTTTAGGAGTTTAGGAGTTTAGGGTTTAGGAGTTTAGGGTTTAGGGTTTTAAATTTAGGGTTTAGGGTTTAGGGTTTAGGGTTTAGGGTTTAGGTTTAGGGTTTAGAGTTTTAGGAGTTTGTTTAGGGTTTAGGGTTTAGGGTTTTAGGGTTTAGGGTTTTTAGGGTTTAGGGTTTTTAGGGTTTAGGGTTTAGGGTTTTTTTAGGGTTTAGGGTTTAGGGTTTTTAGGGTTTAGGGTTTAGGGTTTAGGGTTTTTAGGGTTTAGGGTTTTAGGGTTTGAGGTTTAGGTTTTAGGGTTTAGGGTTTTAGGAGTTTAGGGTTTAGGGTTTTTAGGGGTTTAGGGTTTAGGGTTTTTAGGGTTTAGGGTTTAGGGTTTTTAGTTTTAGGAGTTTTAGGGTTTAGGGTTTTTAGGGTTTTAGGTTAAGTTTAGGGTTTTTAGGGTTTAGTTTTAGGGTTTAGGGTTTAGGGTTTAGGGTTTTAGGGTTTTAGGGTTTAGGGTTTAGGGTTTTAGGGTTTTGAGTTTGGGGTTTTTAGGGTTTAGGGTTTAGGGTTTAGGGTTTTAGAGTTTTAGGGTTTAGGGTTTAGGGTTTAGGGTTTTAGGGTTTAGGGTTTAGGGTTTTAGGGTTTAGGGTTTAGGGTTTAGGGTTTAGGGTTTAGGAGTTTAGGGTTTAGGGTTTAGGGTTTAGGGTTTTAGGGTTTTTAGGGTTTAGGGTTTTTAGGGTTTAGGGTTTAGGGTTTTGGTTTAGGGTTTAGGGTTTTAAAATTTAAAGTTTAGTCAATTTAAAATTTAAATTTAAAATTTCAAAATTTAAAATTTAAAATTTAAAATTTAAAATTTAAATTTAAAATTTAAAATTTAAATTTAAATTTAAAATTTAAAATTTAAATTTAAATTTAAAATTTAAAATTTAAATTTAAAATTTAAATTTAAATTTTAAATTTAAAATTTAAAATTTAAAATTTTAAAATTTAAAATTTAAATTTAAAATTTAAAATTTAAAATTTAAATTTTAAATTTAAAATTTAAATTTTTAAAATTTAAATTTAAATTTAAAATTTAAAATTTAAGTTTTAAATTTTAAATTTAAAGTTTAAAATTTTAAATTTAAATTTAAAAAATTTAAAAAAATTTAAAATTTAAATTTTTAAATTTAATTTAAAATTTAAAAAGTTTAAAGTTTAAAGTTTAAAATTTAAAATTTAAAATTTAAATTTTAAAATTTAAAATTTAAAATTTAAATTTAGGGAATTTAAAATTTAAGGTTTAGAGTTTAGGAGTTTTAGGGTTTAAAAGTTTAGGGTTTTATTTAAATTTAGGGATTTAAATTTAAAGTTTAGGGTTTTTAAATTTAAAATTTAGGGTTTAGGGTTTAGGGTTTTTAGGGTTTTTCAGGGTTTAGGAGTTTAAGGTTTGAGTTTAGGGTTTAGGGTTTGGGTTTAGGGTTTTAGGGTTTAAGGTTTTAGGGTTTAGGGTTTTAGGGTTTAGGAGTTTAGGGTTTAGGGTTTTTTGGGGTTTAGGGTTTAGAGGTTTAGGGTTTAGGGTTGTTTTAAGTTTAGGGTTTAGGAGTTTGGGGTTTAGGGTTTAGGAGTTTAGGGTTTAGGGTTTTAGGGTTTGATTTAGGTTTAGTTTTAGGGTTTTAGGTTTTAGGGTTTAGGGTTTAGGGTTTAGGAGTTTAGGGTTTAGGGTTTTAAGGGTTTAGGGTTTTAGTTTTTAGTTTTTAGGAGTTTTTTAGGGTTTAGGGGTTTTGAGTTTAGGGTTTTAGAGTTTAGGGATTTAGGAGTTTAGGGTTTGGGTTAGGGATTTGGGTTTTAGGGTTTAGGGTTTTAGGTTTTTAGGGTTTAGGGTTTAGGGTTTAGGAGTTTTAGGAGTTTGGGTTTTAGGGTTTAGGGTTTTAGGGTTTAGGGTTTAGGAGTTTAGGGTTTAGGGTTTAGGGTTTTAGGGTTTAGGGTTTAGGGTTTTAGGGTTTCAGGTTTAGTTTTAGGAGTTTTAGGAGTTTAGGGTTTTAGGGTTTAGGGTTTAGGGTTTAGGGTTTAGGGTTTTAGGGTTTTAGGGTTTAGGGTTTAGGGTTTAGGGTTTAGGGTTTAGAGGTTTAGGAGTTTAGGGTTTAGGGTTTGGGTTTAGGGTTTAGGAGTTTAGGTTAGGAGTTTTAGGGTTTTGGAGTTTTAGGAGTTTAGGGTTTGGGAGGTTTGTTTAGAGTTTGAGGTTTTGGGGTTTAGGGTTTAGGGTTTAGGGTTGTAGGAGTTTAAAGGGTTTAGGAGTTTAGGAGTTTAGGAATTTAGGGTTTAGGGTTTAGGGTTTAGGGTTTTAGGGTTTAGGAGTTTTAGGAGTTTAGGAGTTTAGGGTTTAGGAGTTTGGGGTTTAGGGTTTTAGGGTTTAGGAGTTTAGGGTTTA
>CM046962.1:83520284-83523339 GCA_025698475.1 Gossypium anomalum | reverse complement strand
AAACCCTAAAAACCCAAACCCTAAACCCTAAACCCTAAAACCCTAAACCCTAAACCCTAAACCCTAAAACCCTAAAACCCCAAACCCTAAACCCTAAACCCCAAACCCTAAAAACCCTAAACCCTAAACCCCAAACCCTAAAACCCTAAACCCCAAACCCTAAACCCTAAACCCTAAAAACCCTAAACCCTAAACCCTAAACTCCTAAACCCTAAACCCTAAACCCCTAAAAACCCCTAAACCCTAAAACCCTAAACCCTAAACCCTAACCCTAAACCCTAAACCCTAAACCCTAAACCCTAAAACCCTAAACCCTAAAACCCTAAACCCTAAACTCCTAAACCCTAAACCCTAAACCCTAAACCCTAAAACTCCTAAACTCCTAAACCCCTAAACCCTAAACCTAAAACCCTAAACCTCAAACTAAAACTCCTAAAACCTCAACTCCTAAAATCCCTAAACCCTAAACTCCTAAACCCTAAACCCCTAAACTCCTAAACTCTCCTAAACCCTAAACCCTAAACCCTAAAACCCTAAACCCTAAACCCTAAACCCTAAACCCTAAACCCTAAACCCTAAACCCTAAACTCCTAAACCCTAAACCCTAAAAACCCTAAACCCTAAACCCCAAACCCTAAACCCTAAAAACCCTAAACCCTAAACCCCTAAACCCTAAACTCCTAAACCCTAAACTCCTAAACCCTAAACCCTAAACTCCTAAACCCCTAAAACCCTAAACCCTAAACCCTAAACCCTAAAACCCTAAACCCTAAACTCTAAACCCTAAACCCTAAACCCTAAACCCTAAAACCCTAAACTCCTAAACCCTAAACCCTAAACTCCTAAACCCTAAACCCTAAACCCTAAACCCTAAACCCTAAAACCCTAAACCCTAAAACCCTAAACCCTAAACCCTAAAACCCTAAACCCTAAACCCTAAAACCCTAAACCCTAAACCCTAAAACCCTAAACTCAAACCCCTAAACTCCTAAACCCTAAACCCTAAAACCCTAAACCCTAAACCCTAAAAACCCTAAACCCTAAACCCCAAACCCTAAACTCCTAAAACCCTAAACCCCTAAACCCTAAAAACCCTAAACCCTAAACTAAACTCCTAAACCCTAAACCCCTAAACTCCTAAAAAACCCTAAAAACTCCTAAAACCCTAAAACTCTAAAAACCCTAAACCCTAAAACCCTAAAACCCCTAAACCCTAAACCCTAAACCCTAAAAACCCTAAACCCTAAACCCTAAAAACCCAAACCCTAAAACCCTAAACCCCAAAAAACCCTAAAACCCTAAAACCCTAAACTCTAAACCCTAAACCCTAAAACCCTAAACCCTAAAACCCTAAACCCTAAACCCTAAAACCCTAAACCCTAAACCCTAAACCCTAAACCCTAAAACCCTAAACCCTAAAACCCTAAACCCCTAAACCCTAAAACCCTAAACCCTAAAAACCCTAAACCTCCTAAACCCTAAAACCCTAAACCCTAAAACTCCTAAACCCTAAAACCCTAAACCCTAAACCCCAAACCCTAAACCCTAAACCCTAAACCCTAAACCCTAAACCCTAAAACCCTAAACCCTAAACTCCTAAACCCTAAACCCTAAACCCTAAACCCTAAACCCCAAAAACCCTAAACCCTAAACCCTAAACCCTAAAACCCTAAACCCAAACCCTAAAACCCCTAAACCCTAAACTCCTAAACCCTAAACCCTAAACCCTAAAACCCTAAAAACCCTAAACCCTAAACCCTAAACTCCTAAACCCTAAACCCTAAACCCTAAACCCTAAACCCCAAACCCTAAAACCCTAAAACCCTAAACCCTAAACCCTAAACCCCTAAACCCTAAAACTCCTAAACCCTAAACCCTAAACTCCTAAACCCTAAACCCTAAAACCCTAAACCCTAAAACCCTAAACCCTAAACCCTAAACCCTAAACCCTAAACCCTAAACCCTAAACCCTAAAACCCTAAACCCTAAACTCCTAAACCTAAACCCTAAACCCTAAACTCCTAAAACCCTAAACCCTAAACCCTAAACCCTAAACCCCTAAAACCCTAAAAACCCTAAACCCTAAACCCTAAACCCTAAAACCCTAAACCCTAAACCCTAAACCCTAAACCCTAAACCCTAAACACTAAACCCTAAACCCTAAACCCTAAACCCTAAACCCTAAACCCTAAACCCTAAACCCTAAACCCTAAACCCTAAACCCTAAACCCTAAACCCAAAACCCTAAAACCTAAACCCTAAACCCTAAACAAACCTAAAACTCCTAAACCCTAAACCCTAAACCCTAAAACCCTAAACCCTAAAAACCCTAAACCCTAAACCCTAAACCCTAAACCCTAAACCCCTAAACCCTAAACCCTAAACTCCTAAACCCTAAAACCCTAAACCCTAAACCCTAAACCCTAAACCCTAAACCCTAAAACTCCTAAAACCCTAAAACCCTAAACCCTAAACCCTAAACCCTAAAAAACCCTAAACCCTAAACCCTAAACCCCTAAACCCTAAACCCTAAAAACCCTAAACCCTAAACCCTAAAACTCCTAAACCCTAAACCCTAAACCCTAAAACTCCTAAACCCTAAAACCCTAAACCCTAAACCCTAAACCCTAAAACCAATCAAAACCCTAAAACCCCCAAACCCTAAACCCTAAACCCTAAACCCTAAACCCTAAAACTCTAAAACCCTAAACCCTAAAACCCTAAACTCCTAAACCCTAAACCCTAAACCCTAAACCCTAAACCCTAAACCCTAAACCCTAAACTCCTAAACCCTAAACCCTAAACCCCTAAACCCTAAAAACCCTAAACCCTAAAAACCCTAAACCCTAAACCCTAAACCCTAAACCCCTAAACTCCTAAACCCTAAACCCCTAAACTCCTAAAACCTAAACCCTAAACCCTAAACCCTAAACCCAAACCCTAAACCTAAAACCCCAAAACCCTAAACCCTAAACCCTAAAACCCTAAAAACCCTAAACCCTAAACCCTAAACCCTAAACCCTAAACCCTAAACCCTAAACCCTAAAACCTCTAA